>CM045569.1:5168008-5211717 GCA_024721245.1 Mitragyna speciosa
ATGGGCTTTTATCCCTTAAATTGAGGATGAGGTGTTTTATGCAATTCATATCCCCTGTCTAATTTTTTTTGATCTTCAGTTGTGCCTAATGAAAGATAACATTGTTTCACTAATGAGATAATGTAGTTTTATATTAATATGACGTAAATTTCATATTAAACATAATTTTAAAGAAAAGGAACAGGGTATCTTAGTTGTGTTTTGTAGCGCTTAATGTTTGTGGCATGATGAGTTTTTATTATGTATTATATGTGCTTGGATTTTAAATAGTTTCTTTTTTATTTAACTGTTGAATTAGCACCAGACACATAGCTTGATAACTGTTCTTTTAAGTGGAAAATTTGTTTTAAAAGTAAATTTTAATATGGAACTATTAAAAAAAAAAAAAGAAAGAATCATATAACATGGGCTCCATGTAAATTGTTTAGGTCTTGTTAATATCATATATTAATACTCATCGACTCAAAAGTTGTAAATCCTATAGAATGGAAAAAAGTTTAGCAAATTTCTCTTTGGCGGAAAGCTTATGTAGGCTAAGATTGATGATCATGTCATTTTATTGTAAAATTTAAGATCGTTTATTAAATTTGAGGCTTATTTACTTTTACTTTTGTGACTGTCAATTTAATTGTGTTATCTAAGAGCTTCAAACTGTCGTCAAATTAACCTTTTTATTAAATTTGCACGTTTTACTTGTGATACATATTGTTAAGACCATTAATGGACTTGTGATACATATTGTTAAGACCATTAATGGACAACAGTGGAACGAATTGATAAATACGAGCCAAATAGTGGGAAACTATGTTCAAAGAGATACGAATACAAAAATAGTTACAATATTCCTCCAGTGGGTTTAGGTAAATGTAGTATCCGTTAAAAAAAAAGATTGTTTTGATAAAATAAATATATTTATAGTATTAGGAAATAGGGTCTTTATTAATAAATATAATTATTTAATAAGAGGGGATACTTTATGCAATTTTAGAGTTATTAAAAGAGTTAATTCCTTTTTTTGCTATGTAACGTTATTAGAAGAAGAGAAACGGGACAATAAGAAGAGAACACGATTCAGAATAATTCGGGTAAGTTCTAATAGTTCGTACATGAATTATATTTTCATAAGATTGAAGAAAAAATAATAATGGTGAAACTAGCCTGAATCTTGTCAACAGACATGGGTATTCTGAACCATACGAATTAATTTAGGGAGTTTTTCTTGAAAGGTTTAGCCAAGATAATAAGAATTGATTATGCGGGATTATCAATTCTTCGGCATAGATTTCTAAAAAAACCGAATTAAGATTTGTTATATTTAACTGAATGCAATTGATAGGAATATTCTGGGAAAAATTGTGAGTCAATGAAATTGATTGGGCTTTTGTTAAATCTTATTGAAGGTACTTGATGCGAAATATTTTGGGAAACTACCCGTAGGTGGTAACATCATTTACAAGTGAGTGACTATTTGCCTAATTAGTAACCTAATTAGTAATTTTTATAATCAAAGGGTTAAAAAATTTATTTTTGTATAAATATTTTCATACCCTAATGGATCAATTTTCAATGTCTTTCCACCCTCCTATTCGTAATATGACATATGTTTTCAACTATAACTGCAGGTCAAGCACATAATTGGTTATTTGGTATGGTGCATATGAAAGTGTTGCATAATGGTGGTATGGAGAATTTTGTCTCCCTTATTTGTATATGTGTATATGTGATTTGGTGCCATTCTGAAATTGATAAACTACGAAAGTAATCATGCCCACCGGGTTAAGTGTAGGACATCACAGGTCAGAGGCGTGAAGTTTGGTTCGATACCCAAGTTAGAGGGGTTATGTTTGGCCCAGCAACCTAGGTTACTAAGTGTTTTGGTCATTGGGTTCGTTTAACTATTGTGCCCAATTGTTGTGACTGATGATTGAATTTGTTGGATTTGAAAATAAAAATGTAGTTATTTAGTTTATTGTATAGTTTTGACATATGACTTGGTGAGAGAGACGGATGGCAACAATTAGTTAAGGTTTATAAGATGCGTGGCAAGAATGCTTCTAATACCAAGCTTTGATACCCTCGATGACGAGAACCTATTTAGGAGTTAATAAGTCTAAAGTATCAATCTTTTGATTTTCTTCGTTAGGGGTATTTTAGTAACTTAGGAGTTCGCAGGGATTTTATGTTTATAAATAATTTTTTGTTTGGTAATTATTTTAATAATTAGTATTTAGTCATCTGGAATAAGGAATCTTAGCTTTCTACTAGAATTCTATTTTAGTTAAAAAGTCTTCATTAGAGTTAGAGTCAAATTATGACCTAGGTGCCTACAAATATCATACTTCTCTGTCAAGGGTCATTAATAAAATTTTTCTGTAGACTCTCAAATTGTGACCTAGGTGCCTACAAATATCATACTTCTTTGTCAAGGGTCATTAATAAAATTTTTCTGTAGACTCAAAGTCTTCTCCTTGGTTCTAACTTTGGGTGTGATGCCTAAAGAATTCTAGGAGTGATTCATGTTCTACAAATCTGTCTGGCCTACCAAATTTCTGTTCTATGTCACTTGTTTTATATGCATATATAGTATGCTTGATTTGGCTAGTAAGTGAACTGTTGCTTACCGAGCTCACCCCATTAATTTTTCTTATTTTAGATTTTGAGAACTAGTAGGTGAACCATTGCTTACCGAGCTCACCCCATTAATTTTTTTTTTATTTCCTGATTTTGAGAATTGATCATGGTATGGGCCCAAGACTTGCAAGCTTTGGTGAGAAGGATTAATTATTATTTTTAGTTAAATTGTTAAGAATAAAACCCATATTAGGAACATTAATCGATTGGATAGCGTTACTACAAATTTAAAACTGTTATAGTAGGTGCTACTCGTGTTATTGGTTGAACTATGTAATAATGTTGAGTTATGAATTTTTCCATCACTGGGAGTTAGTTATTCATAATTTGTTGTGAGGAATCTTTGACACTTCTATACAAAGGATGGTTGATTGTTTTTATATAGTACATTTTATTTGGTTGATACATACCGTAGAATATATTTTATTTAAGGATGTTGATAGTTTTTGTATAATATATTCTATTTGGTTGATAAATATGTAGAATATATTTTATTTGAAATATTACTGGAGGTATAGATGCGCTATACGAGAATATGTCGGCTGGAATATATTGTTTATTGTTCAACAGGTAGAGCCTTTACAGGTTTGTAGATATGCCAACAGATCTTGAACTTTTATTTATAATTCTATTTACTTTCTCAGATTTAGAATGCCTATTAGGTCCCTATAGTTATAAATTTGATTTTGGGTTTTTCAGCTTCTTCAATCTGTATATACGACTGCATATGCAACATATAGACATAATTGAGAGTGTCATGACCCCGGTCCAACACGATGAAAGTTTCAACAGTCAAGTCCAACTATTTGGGCTCCGTTCTCACTAATTTAAAATGAATATTTTAAGTTGAATTTAAGTGCTTAGACTCAACTTATATATTGGTCCATGTTACTTAACTTTTCCAATGTGAGACCGGTATTATAGGAAGAATCCGTGAAGCAATTAAGAAATAATATGATAAATTCAACTACTAATAATAATATCAGAGATGAGTATTAATCTTACGTTTGAAGTTCGATTTTGTCTCACCGATGAAGAGCTGATTACATGCTATCTCTAGAACATGATATAAGAATCAGCCAGTCCCTTTTGGATGGGACAGAGCAATGATAATGATAGATATCTATATGCAAATGAGGGAGCTACGCTTGGATTTTGTTTCGCGGCGACGATCCATGGTAGACATCCGTGGTAGATCTTCTTGGTAAGGTCCTCAGTGGTCAAAAGGTGATCTATGCGTTTACGAGGCTGTCCAATGTTGGAAAGACTAGAGACAAGAATAAGAACAGAATGGCTGGTTGTGGCCAATAGCATAACAAGACATTACAATTGCCTATCAAGAAGAAGGGGGGCATGAGGGAACTAATTGGTAAGAATACGAATAGAAATACGGAATAGTTCTGTATTGGATGGAATACAAAGCAGTGGCATGGAATAAGGAGATAGATCTGTCGGAGATGGAGCATAAATTAGGCAGGAAGAAGGTAAGTCTGGCAATAAAACTGATCAGTGCCCTGCAATGAATTATCTAGGGGCAAACACTGTAACCACTAACCATCAAGGTGCTGATGATAATGCCATTGGAGATGGAGATGATTATATAGTTTCAATCTGAATCTTGTATTAGCTCATGATATCAGCTTGACTCCCCTGATGATGATGATCTGGAGGATTTTTGGGAAGAGTTATACTCAAACCCCATCTTATTTTTTGATGTAGATCCTTCTCTCCTGGCAATAAATTAAATGTGATCTATCTAAACTTCATTGTGTGTATAAAGTTCATGAACTTTTGTATTGTTTCTTCATTGACTTACAGCAGTAAAACCTTAAAGTTTTCCTTTTATGCTGTTTGCTTGTGTCGTTTCTATATAAGCTACGGGTATTGATCCTACCTAATTAGCTTTTCTTTAGTTTCAGCTTATTAAGTTGTTTAATTTCCCTGTCATTGTACCCTAAATGTTTGTTATTTTCAACGGAAATCTGGAGATTTAAGTACATCATTGTCTTTTTCATCATGCCTTTTAACTTTCTCTGTATATTTGTTTGTTGATTGTCTTTTATTGCAACCGTTCTACGGCGATGATAATTGCTAATCTATGTTTAAGCCGTCTGCTCTTCACCTTTGGTTTGTAGCACACACAAATGAAACTTAGAAGCTAAATGATTTTACTTTGTTGTTCGCTTTAAAGCATTCATGTAACCTATATTAGATTCTTATTTTTGTCTTGCTTATTTGTAATACCATGTTGGCAACTTGGCTCATATTGACCGATAATGTCTAAATTTCGATTTGAAGATAAATTCACAAACTTAGTCTGTTTCCACACTTTCCATAAAGTGGTCACCTCAGTACAGAGAGGTTTAGAAGTTTCCAATTCAATTGCTGTTTCAGTTCGCTAATTTGAAGGATAAGTAGTTTCTTCTTAATGACTTCATTATACTCATAATTGAGTCCATTTAATTTTGTGATTAAGAGACGGTAAAAGATTTTCGTGAGCCAAATGTATTGCATGCCTACATCTTACTGTATTTTCGGAACTATGAAAACTGCTCTATCATATATAAAGTGCTTGAAAATGCTGATCTTGTTTGGCCTGTGGTTTCTTGTTAGGGTGTCAGTGTTTATTAAATCTACTAAATTTGGCACAAGGTACACACAAGTGCAACAGGAACCTTTGCATGTCAAAGAGTACATAAAATGAAACTATTGGGACATAACAAAGGCCTTCCTGAAAATTTGGATGTTGCAACTTCAGGGAGATGTTCCGAAGCCAGTAACTCTGACAATAGTGATTGGATCATAAGCTTTCCATCACATGTCAGGAAATCGAATTGTGAGTCTCAAGATTATCAAAGTGATGTACACAATTGATAAACAGGAAGTGCATTAAGACTTCAAAGAACCAAGAAGTCGCTATGAGAAGAAAAGCCACCGGGCAACCACTATATTAGGTTCAGGAACATGGACTTGTGGAATGTATGCTATGGATAATATTGTCTTTGCTTTTCTTGGCTGAAGGCAATCAGTTAAAGTAAATAAAGCTCCTTCATGCTGGCTTATAATTAATTCCAATGGAAGTCTAAGGTTACATTGAAGAAGTTTCTAATATAATTAGTTGCTACAAAAGGTACTACATATTTTGGGAAAATTTCTTTTTAGCCGTTGAGGAAATATGCAAAGATCAACAGAAAATTTTTTATGACTAACTGACTGAATAATTAGCATATTCATTTAAACATGTTGGAGTTCTTTTCTTTTTTTGACATTCCTTTCAACATTACAATAAAAAAAAAAACAACTTTTCAACCTTTTTTTGACATTTCTTTCTTTGTGCTAAGATAACATGCATAGGTCTTCCTTCCAATTCCTGAAAGATACAAAAGGATAACGAATTTTAATTTTCTCTAGTAATTGAAAAAAGCAGACATTCTAAAAGTAAGACTTGTCTAAGTAAGACTATGCACTAGATAAGCAAAAATCTGTCACTATATCTTTGAATCCCATTTTAAGTTTTGCACTATTGTTGATAGTCCTGATTGCTATATTTTCTAATTCATTGCTTTTCATGACTAATTTAAGCAGCTTTGCAGTATGTGACTGAAAGAATCATACTAGTAACATGTTTTGCTTCAAAAATAAATCACAAATTTGATTGAGATTTTATTACCACAATACAAAAACTCACAAATCCTGTCAAAATACAACACAAGCATAAGCAAAAACAATTCGCTGAAGTTTGGCAACGCAAGAGGAAACAATACAACATATGTTTCATAGTATACATTACACAATACAATCAAACAAAAGAGAAAACAAATTTATTTAGACAATTTCGGAATTCACTTCGAAAGTAGTAACTTGTGCTTGAGCAGTTACCGCACGGCCTGATTTTACCTCGATTGATTTCCAGTTGGACACCTGCCTTCCTTGCTTCAGATGGATTCTACTTGGCCAAAGTAGACAACTTCAAGCATAACAAGTATGCACATTAATAATTTTAAGATGGATTGGCTACATAGTCATTAGCATTGAAACTGGATTAATCAAATATTTGGTGAGACAAATAAATATACCAGGAGGAATTAAGATCCATTTCTTGCTTCCTTTTGATCCTTCTGACTATGTTTCTGAGTTCGTCGGTTATTTTCTAAAGAGTAAAATCTCTTTAGGATAATTATAGATCTTAATCTCTCTTTTAAACACGAAGCAGATCAAAAACCATTTTGACAAGAACTAGAAAACAATATACATAAATAAAGGGCTAAACAAGTGCTTCGGCAACTAAAGCAAAAACAGTAGGGCTAATTCTGACTATGTTTCTGAATTCTTCGGTAATTTACTGACGAGTTAATTTGTCCTTTTATGACAGTTATAGATCTTAATTTGTCCTTTAAACAGGGACCAAATTAAAAGCCATTTTGACAAGAACTAGAAAACAATACGCATAAACAAAAGGCCAAACAAGTATTTCATCAACTAAACAAGAACATGAGAATAACAACATGCTATGTTTCTTCAGCCCAAATTAGTTAGTATCATAAAAATCAGGACAGATTTTGAATGAATAGATAGCCAAATCATAGAATTTTTACAAACAATGAAGAAAATAAAAATTTAAGTACAAATCAAGATATATATTGAATCAATTTTGATACATAGTGGTATAACTTAAAATAACACACTGATGGTTCAAACAATTAATATGTATTTCTTATGCCAGGAAACATGCTCAATTAGTATATATAATACATAATAATAGCATACATCTAACCATTGAATGGCATTTTTAAAAATCATGTCTATGCAAAAAACACTTGAAAGTGTTGAAAGACAAAGATATATAATTTAGAACACATTTTTCTAAAGCAAATGTCCTCTATGCCAAGTTCCTTAATTTATCACAGAAAAGGAATTACATCAAATGATGTCTAAGGAAAAGGAAGGTACTTAATTGACATGCACAAACATATCCACATACGAACAAGTATGATCCCCTCCACTTCCAGAAAGGAAAAGAGAAATAAATAAATAAATAAATAAGTTGCGATAGCCTAAAAAATAATAAAGGAATAATGTTGGTGAAGCATTCTTAAATTGAAATTGAAATTAGATGCTAGAAGAAAGAGAGATTTAAGAACAATAAACAGAAACCAACAAAAGAAAAAAATAGAGAAGGGAAACTCAATACTAGTAGAAATAAAGTACCCAGTGTTGAACCAAGTGAACCTAACTTTGCCCAGTTTTGAATCAAGTTAACCTAACTTTCAATACAGATTACTTTGTATTTCTTACAAAAAATGAACAAACCAAAGTATAAACTTCATTTTTTTTCCTTTCTTCTTTTAAGCCTTTTTTTTTTTTCACTACTTTCAAATGAGTCATATATTGTAATCCTTTAATAGATTAAAGCTTTGTTTTCAAAACAGATTGATTAACACTTATGATAATAGATTATCATACGAAAGAGCCATCTTGACAGGAACTAGAAAACAATATGCACAAACAAACGGCTAAACAAGTACTCCAGCAACTAAAGCAAGAAGAGTAAAACTACATCCTAAGTTTTGTCAGCCCAAATTATTCAACTCTCATAAAATTCAATAGTAAATTTTAAAACTATAGATAACCAGATCATAGAATTTTTACAAAATAAAAATTTAAGTATAAGACAAGATATTTAATCAATTTTTATACATATTGATCTAACTTAAAATGACTAAATTGAATATTTTAAAAGCTCATGCCTATGCAAAAACGAGGTAATAATTACAATTTTTAATTTTAAGGTTTTAACTGGAAAGTATTAAAAAAAAAATAACAGATGTAATTTAGAATGCATTTTCTGCAGCGAATGCGCTCTATGCCAAATTCCTTAATTAGTTACAGAAAAGGAATTGCATCAAATGATGTCTTAAAAAAGGAAGGTACTTAATCGGAATGTACAAATGTATTCTCGTAGCAACAAGTATAATCCACTCCACTTCCAAAAGAAAAAGACCCAAACATCAAACAGAAACTAAGAAAAGGAAAAATGGAGGAAAGAAAATCAATACTAGTAGAAATAAATGTACCTGATTTTTGGGATGGGTTTTAAAACACGATAATTAAGTGAAGAAAAAATGGAGGAAAGAAAGTCAATATTAAAGAAATAAGATTACCTGATTTTTGGGAGGCTGCATGATGGGTCTTACTATTCCGAGATAATCGATACTGAAGGGACATGGCGTATTTTATCAAAATCTGCTCCTTCTATGCCGTTGACTATTCGAACTCTGTTTTCGAATTCTTCAGGCATCCCGCCAAGAGTGATCTCGCTTAGGGTAGTTATAGATCTCAAGCCATCTGGAATCATTTCCAATTCTAAGCATCCCCAAATCACTAAAGTTGAGAGTTTAGGCATGGCCCCTTCTTCCACCTTCCACTTTTCTAAGTTTTGCAAGCACACAATATGGAGAAATATGAGTTGTGGAAATCCCATTGCACGGCAAATCATTTCTTTCCCCACAAAAGAACCCAGAAGTAAACGAAGTCTCCGCAATTTGGGAAATTTCTCAAGCGTTGGCATTGGGTCTTCCTCAATAAGAGTAAACTCTAGCTCTAAGCTAATAAGGCTTGAGAAAGGTAACAAGTGGGGTTGGTAATCCGGTAACCGTTTGCATATAGTAAAAGTAAGCACCAATTTATTAAGGTTCTTACAGAATAACACCTGTTCAAGAACAACCAAACCCTTGTTATTGTTGGAGTTGGAGTCGATCACAAAAACACACCTCCTGATTTCAAGTGAGGTGAAGCGTATGTAATTCAAGCTTGATATGTGGTGGATGATTTGTTCCACGTCCTCAAGTTTTTTATATACCGTCACTCCTAATGCTCTGAGATTGATTAATTTGGATAAATATTTAAAATCACAATTTTTGTTAGTGACTCCTTCGAGTATTTCCACTTGCTTGTCCAACCTATCCAACCGCAATTTATGATAAGAGTTCGGAAGATAAATATATCTCAAATGTCCCAATTTCCAAAACTCATCGGTTATTCTAGAACATTCAGTATTACGTAAGTCCAAGGTTTCCAAGTAATTTAAATTACCCAAGGAAGATGGTAACTCAAAACTTCTTGAAGAATTCAAACTCAAAAGTCTTAAGTGGATAAGATGACCTATACATCTTAAAGATGACTTGAAATAACAACATCCTGTTTGACACATTGTCAACTTCATATCCCAGCCTTCAATTTTCAAAACTCTAAGCATTTTGAAATTATTGACTTGGGATAGTATTTGCCTCCCATCACATCCATCATCCAATGGTTCACACCAAAATGACCGAAGATGTTTTGTTTGTTCTTTTGGTCGAGCAACATATTTATCAAAATCCTCTGGCAAACAACGAGTCACAAATCCGTACAGTCTCTCGATTGGTGGAGAAGAATTTGCTGAAGGAACGCCAATATTTTGATGGCCCTCAATCACCTCATGCCAAATTTCCTCTTTTGCCTTATCCAAGCAAAGGCCTCTCATGAGATCATGAAGCTGACATGACTTAAACCTTGTAATTGCTGGCTGCCCTTCCTCATATAGTGTAACTTGAACCATGCACCTTTTTGCTAACTCTTCCAAGTAACGCTCAGCAACATCCATCATTGTTTCTTGCCCTATCCTACCACTTGTAAGAACCATACCTTCAGCTATCCACAGTTGGTATAATCCATCTACTTCAATGTCAGAATCTTCCTTGAATTTTCCCAAATAAAGAAAACACGGTTTTAACTGATATGGGAGATCATAGTAACTGAAAGCTAAAATCTTCTGAACTTTTCCTTCAATTTGTCCAATGCTTTCACCTCTTCCTATATAAGATTTGACATTATCATGTACAATACTCCAATCTTTTGGGCTTTTTTTCGTTTTAAGGATTCCTCCCAAAGCAACCACTGCCAATGGAAGGCCCTGACAATATCTTACCATTTTTATACCCAAATCTTTGAACTTATGGTAGTCCTCATCATCTACAAAAGTTGCAATCAAAACTAGCGTTGATTATTGCACGCACTTTACAATCATTATATCCTACCAAAGAAATGATTTGGAGCTCACGATGGATGGAAAAGCAAAAGTAAAAAATAAATAAATAAATAAATTATGAACTTTTAACTTTTGCAAAACTTATAACGTGAATTACAGCAAATTTCACGTTTTTCATGTTTGTAACATCACTTTACAATTTTTTTTGCGTCCACCTTTATGCACTAGAAATTAATTCTTCAAATAGTTTAAAAATTGTGTAGTTCTAAATAGTTTCTAAGTCATTAAAAGTCACTTGGAGAGGTGATTGTATGTGGTTGCACGTTTATAATTAATGTTGTCTAGATATAAAAATATTTGAAAGACAATGGACTATAAGCTTGCGACAAAAATTTAGCATTTTTTTGCAACAGTGTCTGAATATTTTGTCATATTGTGGAATATCATAACTAGATCACTCAAAAACTGCAATAGTGTTTCTCAAATTCAAAAGATTACACTAAATGTTTCCACATCCAAATATCCCTAAGAGGTTTCGTATTTCTAAATAGATTGAAGATATCTCTTTATTATTGCAGCAAATTTTGTTATGATAATGTTCAATATTCAATTAAGTGGTCCTTTTGTCAAAAAGAGAAAAGATTTTGACACTGGAATAGTTTAATTCAAAATTTCAATAAAAAAATATTTTATATCAAAATTACCCGTTACAAGTTTGTATTTATTGTTTGGCACAAAAAATTGCAGATATCACTTTGCCTCAAAGCTAAACACAAGTATTGTTTATAATTAATGTAACATAGAGAATTTTAATGATAGCTTAATCTATCTAAGTCTTACCTCGACCTACCCCTGCTATTATGCTCTTATGGAACTCAGATTAATGTCACACAAATTATAGGAAAGATCAATCTAAATCTTTCATTTAAAGATGATTAATGTGAAACAAACTATTCCAAACTAATTATATTGATTTAGAATTTGTATAAGAAGTATAGTTAATGAAAATCATGTAGTAAAATTTACACCATTCAAGAAGGGTATGTGTAACCTTTGAAAATAGATTCTGCCCAAAATTTTGAATGGAAGAAGAAAAACGTGTACCTTCTAAAATTACTGATATACTGAATACTAAACTATTTTCATTTTCAAATCACAAACCAAACTTCTAAAATTGTATACTTTTGGCCATTCTTTTAGATTTTGAAACTAACTCTAACGGACACATCAAACACATTATTCATAAAAATTGGTCATTTCGGTTAGATTAATTACAAAATTAAACGGAATGGTTAAAAGCATACCATTTTAGAAATTGAGTGGTTGATTCTAAACTTATAATAATTTAATAACCAGAAGCTTAATATTCAAACGATTTAGTTATTATATATATGTTTTGCCCTGAAGATGCGTATAAACAAGATAATACTGTTATACTACAGGAAAAGAAAATTCTCTACACGTCCTCAATGAAAAGGGGAAGAGAAGATTTTAAGAGGACATAAGTCATAGACCTCACAATAAGGCCAAGGATGTTGGATCTAGGTCTCATGAGCTATTAACTCGAACGTGCAATTATACAGCTTGTGGTTTGCTATTCACTTCACACAATCGGTCCGTTCGCAATTTAAACAATTTATAAGGCCATCTGTTTGCTCCCAAGTAGACTCCAGTATCCAAGCCCCACTTCCAGAATTTAGAAGTGAGTTGTTTTACTTAGATTAGTTCTAAAACACTTAAATATCAAAATTAGAAGGTTTTAAACTCCATTATCTTGTCATTAATTAGTTCATCAGGCCATTAAAAATATTTACGCTGCAGAACAATTAATTGCAGTTAGTTGAGCCTCTAAGTGCAGTGCAAAAGATGAAATGACAAATGTTTGTAAACAAAGTTTACCTGTAAAACATTTCATTCTAAAGGAGCAAGTTCATCAGCATAGTTCTACAACTACTTATACATGAAGTCAGTCTATGCAAGAAAATTTTGCGAGTTCATTAAAGGATTTTTTATGATTCGAATCGCATATACAATTAATTTCTACTTTTATTCAATAACAAAATTTTATGCACGAGTTTAATGTATAATGGGAATTTAGAAACATAGTAAAGAGGGTGTGTACCTTCACAATTTATATCCTTCAAGCACTTTATTTTGAGCAACTCCCAACTTTCTTCCTCGGTCAACAATTTTGGTTGATGGTGGTAACCATCTCTATCAACATGATCTGCTACATCTCTATTACGAGTTGTAAGCAATACTTTGCTTCCTTCGTTGCTGATGCAGAAGGCATCTTTTATGCAATCCCAGGCATCAGTTGACCATATGTCATCTAGTACTATTAAGCATCTTCTATCCTGCGTATCTTGGTGAAGTTTTCCTACCAATCCATCTTTTACAATACTCTTAATTGTTGATTCCAGCTGAGGGTTGAGTTTAACAAGAATCCTTTGCAGAATATCCTCCGTTTCCCACTTTTGAGAAATGCAACACCACGCAAAGGCGTCAAAATATTCTTTCAACCTTGGATCACGATATAACTTTCTGGCAAGAGTGGTCTTTCCTATACCTCCCATACCGGATATTGAAACAACACGTTTATTCTGCAAATGGCCTACTAGCATATCTACATCGCTCTCCAGTGTTCCAACAGTCAGATCCTCTTCAGCCTTAAAGGAATACTCCGTCTTAACTGCTGTTGCTCAGAGCCTTCTGCTTCCATTATTTCTGGTACACCATACTCTTGGAACTTTTGGGTGAGATCAGAGATACTATTATTTAGACTTTGAATCTCTTTGCCCAAATCATGAAGAGTGTGGCCTTGGCTGAAGATGCGAGCATATATCTGAAGCTTATATGTACAGCCACCAGCTGAATTCCTTTGGGTTGATCCAAATTTGAACGCATAATCTTCAACCAAATTGGTTGCTTCATAAGTAAGACCACTAAATTCTGAAACCCAATGCCTGATATTCTCCCTTACATCCTGTTTTTTATCTGCATACTGTAAGAACCATAGCATGCGTTTCAGATTACGCTGAAGCAGCTTAACTTCCTCCCTCACATCTTTTAGAAACTTTGCTTCATCAACCAACAATTGACCAATGAATTGTATACTAGCAGATAGAATTGCCTCGGCCATTGAAATTTAATATCTGTAACTGAAATTTTGTCTACCCTCTGCTATAATTTTTGCATGTATTTTTTTAGTGTGCAATTTATTACCACCCTTATATTATGATTGTGCTAAATTTTGTCCCCCCACTCTTATAATTTTTGTGGTTCTACAGTTCTCGTCTGCGGGGTTATAATCTTCTCCATTTTGTCACGTGACTGTCACAAAACGTGATCGGCTCGTTGAGGCCAGTTCAATTGTCGCGTCTTTTGAATTATAGTTCTTTTTGGGCCCGTTCACGTGTTGCCTATTTTGAATTGTTCCTAGTACTTTTTGTTTTATTCCGGCAATAATTGCCATAAGTGGCATTAGAGAAGACCAAAAATTCAAACGAATGGTACCCGTGACGGCTAATTGCCATAAGTGGCATTATAAAAAAACCAAAAATTCAAAAGAATGGGACCCTTGACAGCACTTATGGCAGAGATCAACGCTCAAATAGTAATCAATTTTTCCTCTTATTAGGTACAAATCCAATGTCCAAAAAATAATTATATGTCACCTAAACAATACGCTTATGCTGTATTAATGTTTTGGTTATTTTTCTTTCATTTTTGTCGCTAATTATTTTGTTGGCCTTGAATTTTTTTTGTTGAGTACGAAATTTAAATTTTTATATCAACCAATTAAAAATATTTTAAAAATAAATATGAGAAAAAAAGAAATTCTTGGGGTCTGCTTTGTGTCAGGATACTTCAGGAAATGTTTCATCCGTTCCAGACGATCATGGAGTTGTTGAATTTGATCAGTCACTTCTTAAAGAAAAGTTGCCTCTTCATTCAATAATTTGCCAATACTTTCTAGCGCAAAGATGGAATTGCATCAGCCTTTTTTTTTTTTTTTTTTTTTTGTTAATAGTCAACAATATACTATCTTACTTCTAACCTACACTAAAGGAAGAGAGGCCCAATTGAGCCCCGAGAAAACCGATGGAGACTGAACTACCATTGAATAAAACGGGTGCATTATGCACCCGTTTAGATTTTTTATGGGAGACAGGGTTAGAACTCCTGACCTCCCACCCCACTTAGCCTTTAAAGGCTTTGTGGTGGCCAACCCAACCAAGTTGGGTTAGTTTAATTGCATCGGCTATTTAAATTATAGATCTTTGTAATTTGGAATTTAAGAAGTAAGAGAATTTGCGAAAGTAGTACTCACGATATAGCATTACTTTTCTTTGTGCATTTGTTTTCCCTTGTTATGACCTGGGACTCGCAAGTTGGGCCTCTTTCATTTCATACAAGTTGAGATATGCATAACACATAAATTAAAAGATATAATCATGTTGAAATGATGGTATAATTCTAATGAAGTATAGTGTAACCACTTACTACTCAAGAAAGACGTCCTTTTGTCATTTTAAATTTGGTTTTGTTGGTTTAATTTTGTCTATCCATTTTTTACTCTTTAAATTTCGACCATTAAGTTGTGCCAAATAGCACTTGTGAGGCCCAAAACCCCCTGATTACGAATACACTTGTTCATATGATCATTACATGACTTCGTTAACTCAAGTCATTGTTTAAAAAACAATTTGTAGACCAGTTCACATGTCATATACTTTGAATTATTGCTTAGTCTAATTTGAGACCAGTTCACGTGTTGCATGTATTGAATTATTGCTAGTCATTTTTGCTTTATTTTGGCATCATTTGAATTATTGGTGTTCTCTACTATCTCGTTAATCCTTTCGAGAGTCACAGCTCAATGAAGTTATTGGTGGAGCTCAATGAACTTATTGGCACAACTCAAGATGGACAAAATGTTATTTTCAATCAATTATTATCGCTTATTTAATGATCTTTCACTGAGCATTTGTATAGCTCCATGGGACTTCATTAACACTGTCTATTATAGTCTCGTATCGATTAAAATTGATTAGTTATTGTAGTTAGTGTAGTCATTTGATGAAGCACAAGTTGTTATAAGGACTTTTATCAGCCTTTGTAGCTCTTCAATATTATGAAACCGTTGAAGGAAAAAAAACTTTAATTCTACACTTTCAATTTGAGGTCTTAAAATGGCTTTGATTGCCAATGTAATTGTTGTAGAAGACAAAAGGTCCTAACTAATGTTAAAATTACCAACAAGAACAAAATCAAATAATAATTAAATAGAAGAGTATTATTTGTCGTCTTGAAATCCTAGTGTCTGAGTAAGTCTTTTTGAACTTGTAGTCCAAATTAAGAAACGGCAATGCTACTACATATGTCAAAATCTGTGGTAGCAGTTCTTTATGCAAGTTGTTAAATTGTTTGTGTCCTTCCCTTCTTTTCGAGCAAAAAATTCAAAAGGGCTGAAATTTTTACTAGTGTAAAATTACTCATGGTTGAACAATATTGACCCCTATAACTCTGCTATTATTGACCCCTACAACTCAATTACCCGAGCTTTTTATCAGTGGCCCCTTTTTTGTCTACAGCAAATGAACACATCGCATCATCAATTCTCTTTCCTAAACTTCTGTGGATGTGAATTTCATTTTGCTGGATACTAGACCCAAAGACTAGACAAGTACATCTTGATAGCACCTCATAGCCAATGCAAGGAAGGGAAATGTTACTAGTCTTATCTGCTTCTGTTGACACTTTCAACAAGAGAAAGTCAAGAGGCTGAGGTGGTCCATCACCACCCTTTCTATGAATTTTCTACTGCATCTCTATTCAAATCAGCTTATTGGGGAATTGATTAGATTAGAGAGAAGTAGAATGGAAGATGCAAAGAGTGATGGATGTGTCGAGGGATTTGGACTAGAGAGTTTGTCAGCAATTGTTCACAACATATTATACGAGTAATTAAAGAATATCATAGTAATAGTAAAAAAAAAAGTATGAAAAAAAGTATTTCATAGAAATGGGAGAATAAGAAACAGATATGTTATGTCTTCATTAACAACTCATTAACTAATTTAAGAAATAATTACACAAAGCATTTGAAAATGAATAAAAAACGGAAATAAGATAGCCAATATATTATTCATTTATACTGCTACTAGATGCATCCTATCGAGCAAAGGGCTATAGATTCATTGAAGTAGGACATCTTACATAGTTTACACTAATATTTTCTTCTAATAATTAGTTAATTCATATTTGCTAAATATTTATATTTATCTTCAAGTAACTATATTCATAATAGTTTATATTTATTTTACAGCTAAAAAATCATAAATATTTATATTTGAAATATTAACAATTTTAGCTTTTTTATATTTGTTTGTAAACGTATAAATACTTACAAATAATATGAACTGTATACATCTATATAGTTATTATTTTTTACTTGTACCTATTCCTTTTATTTATATGCATAATCACACAAACACACACACAAAAAATTTAATTCTCTTAGGTAATTACATGATACACCCTAAAATTTTTGCTCACCTTACTGGATAACAATATCAACATACTGACTTGCTTATAAAATACTAATGATTTCATATTTAAAATTTTAGGAAATAAAAAGAATTTATAATAGTGGGCTCCATTCTCACCTTGTGCAGCCAGCCTTAACTAGTATCTATATGTATTTAAGGCATTAATCTCATAAATTATATTGATTGCACACTCTAAGTTAATGATGCAAAAGGATATGTGCCTAATATAGATATATACAGTGTTCATCTCATAAATAGTTATTAGTTGCATCCTCCGAACTAATTATTATTATTTTTTTATCAACACAGTGGGTATCAAGTCTTAGACCCACTAATTTCACTGCGCCTGCACAGAGCAGGCCCCACCAATATGCAAAAAGATCTGGGGGAGAGATTCAAACCCAAACCATACCGGGATACTACCGTATACGTGACCGGATGAGCCACCCCCTAGGGCCCTTCGAATTAATGATGGAAAAGGATATTTAACTAAGTTTCATTGAAAGGGTCAAATATAGGTAGCTTTGAATGATGAATTTGAATAATGCATCATCTGATTGTCTATGCTCGCTTGAAATCAAAGCTCTAAATGGTGTACTAGTCATCAGAGACGGCAGAGAAGTACCATGCATGGTTGCCCACCTTGGTTTGTTTACAGTCTTGATTATTAGAAGAAGAATAACGTACTAAGTCGTTATTTTGTTGGTGCTCAAAGGAAAAAAAAAAGAAATAAAAAAAAGAAGACTCCAACAAAGTCAGGAAATGGATCTGAATGTCGAAATCCCGACTCCATTTAATGCACCCATGAATGTATCAGCCTAGACGCCTTTTACCTTTTAATGGGCTTGTTTCAATCCTTGAAAATTAGTAGTTTGTTACTATAATGTTAAGAAATAGCCAATGGTACTCCTAATAAGACCTCGTAGTTGAATGGGAATAGAAACTCTACATTGTTCACAGATAAATTAAGCAAAAATCTGTTGAAAAAAGATCTTTGAAATTCTTTTTTATTTTTGCGCTATTCTTGATAGTCCTAATTGCTACATTTTCTATTCATTGATTTTCATGACTAATTTAAGCAATTTTGCAGTACATGACCGAAAGAATCATTCAAGTAATGTATTTTGTTTCAATATTATATCACAAATCTAATTAAGAATTCTATTACCACAGCACAAGAACTCACAAAACATTTCAAAAATACAGAGCAAAAACAATTCGCTGAAATTTGACAATGCAGGAAGGAAACAGTAGCATATATGTTATAACGTATACATTACAAAATACAATCAAAAGCCACAAATTTATTTAGGCAATTTCGGAATTCACTTGGGAGTAGTAATTGTGCTTGAGCAGTTATCCCACAGTCTGATTTCGTCTTCTTCATTTCCATTCGGACACCAACCTCCCTGATTTCTGATGGATTCTTGTTTTACAAAGCAGAAAATTTCCAAGCAAAACAAGTCTGCACATTAATACTTTTGAGAAAATTAACTGCTAGTTCTTTTTGCGCCCGTTCACATGTTGCCTATTTTGAATTGTTCCTAGTCCTTTTTGTTTTATTCCGGCAATAATTGCCACAAGTGGCATTAGAGAAGACCAAAAATTCAGACCAATGGGACCCTTGGCGGCATAAAGACGAAGAAGATAAAGCCAATTGTTGCTAGTGCTTTTTGTTTTATTTCGGCAATAATTGTCATAAGTGGCATTAGAGAAGACCAAAAATTCAAACGAATGGGACCCGTGACGGCTAATTGCCATAAGTGGCATTATAAAAAACCAAAAATTCAAAAGAATGGGACCCTTGACGGCTCGCTTATGGCAGAGATCAACGCTGAAATAGTAATCAATTTTTCCTCTGTATTAGGTACAAATTCAATGTCCAAAAAATAATTTGTCACCTAAACAATACGCTTATGCTATATTAATGTTTTGGTTATTTTTCTTTCATTTTTTTCACTAATTATTTTATTGGCCTTGAATTTTTTTTGTTGAGTACGAAATTTAAAGTTTTATATCAACCAATTAAAAATATTTAAAAAATATAAGAGAAAAAAGAAATTCTTGGGGTCTACTTTGTGTCAGGATACTTCAAGAAATGTTTCATCTGTTCTAGACCATCATGAGTTGCTGAATTTGACCAGTCACTTCTTGCAGAAAAGTTGCCTCTTCATTCAATAATTTGCCAATACTTTCTAGCGCAAAGATAGAATTGCATCGGCCATTTAAATTATAGATCTTTGTAATTTGAAATTTCAGAAGTAAGAGAATTTGCGAAAGTAGTACTCACGATATAGCATTATTTTTCTCTGTGCATCTGTTTTTCCTTGTTATGACCAAGGACTGCAAGTTGGACTCTTTCATTTCATACAAGTTGAGGTATACATAACATATTAATTAAAAGATATAATTATACCGAAATGATGGTGTAACTTTACTGAAGTATAGTGTAACCACTTATTACTTAAAAACGACGTCCTTTTGTCATTTTAAATTTAGTCTCGTTGGTTTAAATTTGTCTGTCCATTGTTTACTTTTTAAATTTTGACCATTAATTTGTGTCAAATAGTACTTGTTAGGCCCAAAACCCCCTGATTACGTATACACTTGTTCATATGATCATCACATGACTTCGTTGACTCAAGTCATCATTTGAGAAACAATTTGTAGAATAGTTCGCGTGTCACATACTTTGAATTTTTGCTTAGTCTAATTTGGGGCCAGTTCACGTGTCGCATATATTGAATTATTGCTAGTCATTTTTGCTTTATTTTGGCATCATTTGAATTATTGGTGTTCTCTGCTATCTCGTTGGTCCTTACAAGGGTCACAGCTCAATGAAGTTATTGGCGCAGCTCAAGATGGACAAAATGTTAATTATCTTCAATCAATTATTATAACTTAGTTAATGATCTTTCACTGAGCATTTGTATAGCTCTATGGGAGTTAATGATCTTTCACCGTGCATTTGTATAGCTCTATGGGACTTCATTAACACTGTCTATTATATTCACGTATCGATTAAAATTGATTAGTTATTGTAGTTAGTGTAGTCATTTGATGAACCACAAGTTGTTATAAGAACTTTTATCAGCCTTTGTAGCTCTTCAATATTATGAAACGGTAGGGAAAAAAACTTTAATTCTACACTTTCAATTTGAGGTCATAAAATGGCTTTCGTTGCCAATGTAATTCTTGTAGAAGACAAAAGGTCCTAATTAATGCTAAAAGATGTGGTTGTAATAAGAACACTAGTACAAAGATGTGGTTGCTAGCAGCGGTAATTGGTTTATTTAGATTTTGTTAAAGCAATGGTGAAGTTAATGACAAATAATTCAAAAATTGTCCCTTAATGACAAGAATTCCTATTTGACTAAAAAAACTGTATGGGTTTAACTAATGAGTGATTTAGGGTACTAGTTAAGTGAACTCTCAAGTGTTACTTATTTAAAAAGTAAAGTTAATTCAGAAAAAGTGTCTAAATATAAGGGTGCAATAAACATGAAAGCATACGTTATAAACAAAAAAGTGTGCAGTTTAAAATTCCATATAACACAAAATTGAGAGATATTTTATTTCGTAGACTCCTATAATAGATAGATAGAGAAAAAGAAAAAAGAAAAAAGAAAAAAACAGATCGATAGAAAGTGAAGATGAGAAGCTCAACACATGCAAATGCATTAATTGTTAAAATAAATACAAAATGTAAGGATTTTACAAGTCTAATGAAGTTATAGTCATCAACAAATTTCAAGACTCAGCATTCTCATAAAATATGATGTCTTAATCGACATCAAAAAGTTATATATACTTATTTTCTAAATTTATAAGTTTGATGAATAATTCTCATTGATTCTACCGAATGATCGATTAAGTCAATATGGAAGAAAAAGTCAACTATTCAATAATATTAACTTATAAAACAAGAATTTCGTAAAATCTATCTATAAATTGTTTAAGATCACAAAATGAGTCAAATTTAACGAAATCATATATTAAAGAGAACTTCATTATAAACATATAAAATGTGTATCATTCTTAGATATCATATAAAAAAATCCTTATATACATGTATACATACATATACATATATATATATATATATATATATATATATATATATATATATATATATATATATAAACGGCCTACTAGTCGTCAGAGACGGCGGAGAAGTACCATGCATGGTTGCCCAACTTGGTTTGTTTACAGTCTCGATCATTACAAGAAGAATAACGTACTAAGTAGTTATTTTGTTGGTGCTCAAAGAAAAAAAAATTAAAAAAAAAAAGAAGATTCCAACAAAGTTAGAAAATGGGTCCGAATGTCTAAATCCCAACCCCATTTTTTGCACCCATGATCGTATCAGACAAGAGGCCTTTGACCTTTTAATGGGCTTGTTTCCATCCAATATTATTCGGTTAAGAAAATATATCATTATACTCTGGTCACCTTCTTATACAATTTTTTTTTAAAATTTTTTTAAAAAAGAAAAGATTAAAAACAACATTTAAGTAACTTTGTTCAGGTTATATCTTCAAGAAATGTATTTTGCTTCAATATTATATCACAAATTTAATTAAGATTCTATTACCACAGTACAAGAACTCACAAAACATTTCAAAAATACTGAGCAAAAACAATTCGCTGAAATTTGACAATGCAGGAAGGAAACAATAGCATATATGTTATAATGTATACATTACAAAATACAATCAAAAGCCACAAATTTATATAGGCAATATCGGAATTCACTTGGAAGTAGTAATTGTGCTTGAGTAGTTATCGCACAGCCTGATTTCGCCTTCTTTATTTCCATTTGGACACCTACCTCCCTTGTTTCTGATGGATTCTAGTTTAACAAAGCAGAAATTTCCAAGCAAAACAAGTCTGCACATTAATAATTTTGAGATGGATTGGCTACATAGTCATTAGCATTGAAACTGGACTAATCAAATATGTGGCAAGACAAATAAATATGCCAGGAGGAATTAGAATCGAGTCCTTGCTTCCCTTTGACAATTTTGACTATGTTTTCGAATTCTTCAGCTATTTGCTAGAGAGTTACTTCTGTTCAGAATAGTTATAGACCTAATCTGTCTTTCGAACAAAAGCCATCTCCATATATGAAAAACTGAAGCTGTTCTTGCTATTATCATAATTGGTTTTGGACAAAAGGAGATCATCGGTTGGCAGAGAAGTGATTGCCATCCCCATTTTTGCAACTTTGCTCGGCATTCACTCCCTCAAGCCCCCCTCACAAATGGTGTTGCATGAAGACTTAGAAAGAGGAGTGCCAACTGAATTGGGAGAGATGAAAGTGAGAGGCTGTGATTGAAAATTTGGAAATTGGTTCGTTGCTTACAAGAATTGTAGAGGCTGGGATTTATTCGCAGCTTCTTCTTGTTTTTATTTCTCTGTTTTCCTAAAATTGCTTAAAAAAGTGTCTGCCCTCCCACTCCCATCCCCAGCGTGTTTAAAAAAATTTTTTAGGATGTACATGATAGCGGAACTTGTGATCTAAATAAGGGTCACTTAGTAATAGTTGGCAATGTAATAACTCCCATATAGTTTTCATTTGGATTACAAATTTTATAAGTAGAGCAATGAATCGGTATATGGATAGGGTAAGAGACCCAATCCATTCAAGAATTATGATAAGATAAGAAGAGAAGTAAGGTATCTTATAATATTTCAACTGAAAATATTGCACTCGTTTGAGCCATTGTATATTTAGGAAGCACCTATGTAAATATATTCTCAAGCTTACATAACTGAATAAATAAGAAACATGTTGCCATCATAAAACACTATAAAAATTCAATATCTGAAAAGGACCCATGTTCCTAAAATAGTTACAACGAATTCTAAGGTGACAATTATACCTTCAACCATAATCCATGATAAGCATAAGCAAATCCTTAACCTCTTGGGAGCGTATACGGTTTCTTATTATAATTATTATTCTTCTTTTTTTCTTTTATTTTTATTTTTATTTTAAGGAAGGCCTTAAGCAAGAGTTTAGAGTTTTTTAACACTTGTATCAACCAAGGTTGGCTGGAGATGAAAGATAGGTCCTAACACAAATATAGATCCTAGTTTTTATTTAAGGCTTTAGCCCGTAACCACGTTCAGCCCAAAACTTTTAGCCCATTCGGTTAAAGTCCAAGTTTGAATTAACCTTGTCTCGAAGCTTTATACCTTTTTTAAACTAAGTGAACTTAATTTTTTATTCAGATTACTTTGTATTTCTTGCATAAATTGAACAAATTAAAGTATAAATTTCATGTCTTTTCCCTTTCCTTCTTTCTTGTAAGTTTTTTTTTTTTCACTCCTTTCAACTGAGTCATATATTAAAATCCTTTAACAGATTAAAGCTTGTTTTCCAAAATAAACTCATTAACACTTATGATAATATATAGATTATCATGCGAAAGAGCCATTTTGACAAGAAGTAGAAAACAATATGCATAGACAAAGGGCTAAACAAGCACTCCAGCAATAAAAGAAAGAATAGTAAAACTACATCTATGTGCCCTAATTAGTCAAGTCCATAAGGTTCAAGAATAAATGTTAAAAGGATAGATAACCAGATCATAGAAATTACAAATTAAAAATTCAAGTACAAACCAAGATATGGAATCAGTTTTTGACACAGTCATGTAACTTAAAATAACTATATTGTATATTTTTTAAAATCATGTCTATGCAAAAATGAGGTAATAAGTACAATTTTTAATATTAAGGATTTAACTGGAAAGTATTAAAATAGATGTAATTTAGAATGCATTTTCTAAAGCAAATGCCCTCTATTCAAAATTCCTTAATTAATTAAAGAAAAGGAATTGCATCAAATCATATCTAAAAAAAAAAAAGAGGAAGGTACAAAAATATTCTCGTAGCAACATGTATGATCCACTCCATTTCAGAAAGGAAAAGTCCGAAAAATTCTTATACTGGAATTATTTCAATATAATATCCATAAATATTTAATAAGCATGTGCGAACTCTGATAACTTCTTTTATATAAATTCAAAACCATTTTTTTATCTCATATTTCCAAATAAAAAACTCAAAAATAAGGTCACATTCTTTTTCTACTAATATGAAAATTTTTGGGATTGTGATACCTTTCTCTTTGGCAAATGAATCAGAAATAAACTATGAATACATTGAGGATTAGGAGGGAATCGTTAGCACGTGGAAATGAATTTTTCTGGGGAGAATTTGGACCGTATTAGGAAAAGAAATAACATTTATGGGGCCACGTGTGGGGAACAAAAATAAGGAAGCAAAGAGCACAATTCGTTTGTGCTATGAGCAAATCTAAGACGTTGATTTTCCATAGCTAAAAATGTTTCAGGAGAAGTGATGTAGTGGAGAACCCATGGTGAGGAATTGGGTGCTGCAAACTTGATTTAAAAAAAAAAAAAAACACTCTTGCTTTCATCCCAAGAACTTCATCACTTAGTTTAAAACATAATGATTACCACATATGCCTCTTTTTGGCCGACCAGAAGGTCAGATTTTTGGAAAACCATGCCCATTGGACCCACCACTTTGGATAGGTCGGTCCATGATCAACAAAGTACTACAGAATACAAATCTTGTCCTCTGCAAATTCTTTCTTCTTTTCTCTTCTTTTTTGTTTTCGTGCTTCTCTTTTCCTTTTATTCTCTTTTATGTTTTTGGGCTCTCAATTTTCTAGTTAATAAGTAATATCACTATTTTTAATCTAGTTTCTCACATCTTCAAAGCTGCAAATTTCTGTTAAAGCTTCTTTTGTTTATAAAAATTTTAGTTAAGTTTAATAATGTTAAGAAACTCGAACTTCTATTCTCAAAATCAATTATCAATGAGTGAATTTAGAATATTATACTTTAACGGATGTGCTCCTTTTGCCTTGGGTTAATGTGATCCTCTTCTTTCTTTTTTATTTTTTTGTTTTGGGGCCGGCCGGGGGGGGGGGGGGAGGGAGGGGGTTTATTTTTTTGTGGGGATTGGATTTTTGGCTTGGGTTGATTATTCTTGATTCGAGTAATAAGTGATTAGTACTTTCCTTTCCTTCCCCTGGTTAATCTTTTCCCTTTTCTCTTAATCAGCTGATTAGCTATTTGACATGATTAATCCATACACAAATAATATATGAATTTTGTCCTTGATGCATGTATATAACTGAATACATCAAATTACCTCGTTATATAACGTAATATTATTAAAATAACGGATGCATGAACTATCAAACAGAATTTCCCTTTAAATAAAATACTCATCAAACCATAAATTAGAAATCCCCAGTTTAAAATGAGGAAATGATGTACCCGATAATGAGTACATAAATAATATGCCAACTTGTTCAAGTTTTCTTTTCTTTATTAACTGAATATAATACCAGAAATTAAAAAAAAAAAGCAATAGCCTAAAAAAATAATAAAAAAAGATTCATGTTGGTGAAGCGTTCTTAAATTGAGATTGGAATTAGATGTTAGATATAAAAAAAATATCAAACAGAAAGTAAGAAAAGAAAAAATGGAGGAAGGAAAATCAATATTAGTAGAAATAAATGTACCTGATTTTTGGGATGGCTCTTAGTCCACAATAATAACTGAAGGCACGTGGCGTATTTTATCAAAATCTGGTCCTTCCATGCCGTTGACTATTCGAACTCTGTTTCTAAATTCTTCAGGCATCCCGGAAATAGTGATCTCGCTGAGGGTAGTTATATATCTCAATCCGCCTGGAATCATTCCCAATTTTTTACAATTCCAAATATGAAAACTTGAGAGCTTAGGCATGGCCCCTTCACCCACCTCCCATTTTTCTAAGTTTTTCAAGCCCCAAAGCCAGAGAACTTTGAGTTGTGGAAATCCCGTTGTATGGCAAATCATTTCTTTCCCCACAAAAGAATTAGTTACTAAGTAAAGCATCTGCAATTTGGGAAATTTCTCAAGCGTTGGCATTGGGTCTTCCTCAATTTTAGTATCCAGTAGCGTTAATTCAGTAAGGCATGAGGAAGGGAACAAGTGGGGTTGGTAATCCGGTAACTGCTTGCATAAAGTATCTTCAATCCTCAATTCATGAAGGTTCTTACAGAATAACACTTGTTCAAGAATAGCCAAACCCTTGTTATTGTTGGACTTGGAGTCAATTCCAAAATCACAACCCTTGATTTCAAGTGAGGTGAAGCGTATGTAGTTCAAGCTTGATATATGGTGAAGGATTTGTTCCACATCATCAAGATTATAATACACTTCCACTTTTAATGCTATGAGATTATTTAATTTGGATAAATCTTTAAAATCACAATTTTGGTTAGTGACTCCTTCGAGTATCTCCACCTGCTTGTTCAATCTATCTAACCGCAATTTACGGTCAGAGTCCGGAAGATAAATGTGTCTCAAATATTCCAATTTCCATAGCTCATCGGTTATTCTATAACATGCAATATCACTTAAATCCAAGGTTTCCAAGTAATTTAAATTACCCAAGGAAGATGGTAACTCAAAAATTCTTGAAGAATTCAAACTCAAAAATCTTAAGTGGATAAGATGACCTATACATTTTAAAGGTGACTTGGAATAACGACATTGTATTTGAGACATTGTTGATTCCATATCACATCCTTCAATTATCAAAACTCTAAGCATCTTGAAATTATTGATTAGGGACATAAGTCTCCTCCCGTCAAATCTATCTTCATCGGTCCTATCCAATGATTCATACCAAAATGATCGAAGATGCTTTGTCTGTCCTTTTGGCGGAGGAACATATTTATCAAAATCCCCTGGCAAACAACGAATCACAAATCCGTAATGTCTTTCTATTGGAAAAGAAGAATCTGCTAGAGAAACACCAATATTTTGATAGCCAAAATCAATCACCTTGTACAGATTTTCCTCTTTTGCCTTATCCAAGGAAAAGTCTCTCATGAGATCATGAAGCTTGCATGACTTAAACTTTGTAATTGCTGGCTGTCCCTCCTCATGTAGTTCAACCTGAATCATGCACCTTTTTGCTAATTCTTCTACGTAACGCTCAGCAACATCCATCATTGTTTCTTGCCCTATCCTATCACTTGTAAGAACCATACCTTCGGCTATCCAGAGCTGATATAATTCCTCTACATTAATATCACAATCTTCCCTAAATTTTCCCAAATAAAGAAAACATGGTTTTAGTTGATATGGGAGATCATAGTAACTGAAAGCTAAAATTTTTGGAACTCCTCCTTCAGTTTGTCCAATGTTTTCACCTTTTCTTATATAAGATTTGACATTATCATGCACAATACTCCAATCTTTTAGGCTCTTTTTCATTTCAAGGATTCCTCCCAAAACAACCACTGCCAATGGAAGGCCCCCACAATACTTTACTATTTCTTTACCCAACTTTTCCAACTTATGGTAGTCTTCATCATCTACAAAAGTTGCAATCAAAACCAGCATTGATTATTGCACAAACTTTACAATCATTATATCCTACCAAAAGAAATTATTTGGAGCTCACAATGGTTGAAAATTCGGTTCAGAGAAGTAAAATTGAAATAAATTAATTATGGGTAAGTTTTAACTTTTGCAAAACTTTTAACATGAACTACAACAAGTTTCATATTTTCATGATTTTAACTTTACTTTGCAATTTTTTGTTTTAGACTTTATGCACTAGAAAATAATTCTTCAAATAGTTTAAAAATTGTGTAGTTCTAAATATTTTCTAAGTCATTAGGAAGTCATTAAAAATCACGTGCTTACAACACCTATGTGACTAAGATCAGGTAGCGGTTGACATTTCCTTGTCGCTTATTTGCTAAATTTATTTATTTTTTCTTTCTTTATTTTTTATTTATAGTAAAAATTATTTTATGCTATCTAGATATGGATATGTTTGAAAGACAAATTGACTATGAGCACCCAACAAGAATCTCACATTTATTTTTTCTAACAGTCTGCATATTTTGCTATATCGTAGAATAGCATAACTAGGTCACTCAAAACTGCAATAATATTTCTAATATTCAAAAGATTACAATAAATGTTTCCACATCCAAATATCCCATAGAGGTTTCCTAATTCCAAACGGATTGAAGATTTCTCTTTTACTATTGCTGCAAATTTTATTATGACAATATTCAATACGCAATTTCAATAAAAAAAAATGTTTGCTATAAAAATCATTTTTCGCAAGTTTTCATGTATTGTTTGGCTAGAAAATTGTAGATATCACCTAGTCTCGCTCCTAAGACAAGTCTTATAAATAATCAATGTAATATAGAGAATTTTAATGATAGTTTAATCTATCCAAGTCTTACCTACCTTGGCCATTGTGCTCATATGGAACTGTGGATGATATCACGCAAATTCTAGGAAAGATCAATTTAAGTCTTTCATTAAAAAATAAATAATGGGAAACAAAGAGTTCCAGACTAATTATATTGATGTAGAATCTGTATGCAGAATATGGTTAATAAAAATCATGCAGTAAAAATTGCAGCATTCAAGAAGTAGACGTGTAGCCTTTAAAAATAGATTCTTCCCAAAATCTTGAATGCAACAAGAGAAAATATGTACCTTGAGCAGATCTGTTCTTTAATGATTTCTTTTCTAGCAACTTCCAACTTTCTTCTTCAGTTAAGAATCGTGGCGAATGGTGGTAACCATTTGGATCGACATGTTCTGCCACATGTATATTACGAGTTGTCAACAATAATTTGCTGCTGTTCTCACTAATGCAGAAGGCTGGTTTTATGCAATCCCATGCATCATTTGACCAAATGTCATCCAAAACTATCAAGCATCTTCTACTCTGCAAGACTTCGCGAAGTTGCTCTACTAGCATCTCATCTCCACTCTCCATAATTTGTGATTTTTGCTCAGGAACGAGTTTAACTAGGATCCCTTGCAAGATTTCTTTCATGCTTCTGTGTTGTGATATGCAAAACCATGCAAATCCTTGAAATTCCTTCCTCACCCTTAGATGATGATACGCCCTCTTAGCAAGCGTGGTCTTTCCTATTCCGCCCATACCACAGATAGAAACCACGCTTTTGTGCTCAAATCCATCTTCATTCACCAAATATTTGACTAGTAGATCGACGTCACTCTCCAGCCCAACAAAATCCTCCTCAGATTTAGAGAAAAAGGAATAAGTCCGCCTTAATTGTTGTTGCATGGAACTTGAGCCTTCTCCTTCAATTATGGTTGGTACACCAAAATCACCCAAATTTTTGGTGAGATCAGAGATTCTATTTCTGAGACTTTGAATCTCCTTTCCCAAATTATTACGGGTATGGCATTCACTGAAGATGCAAGCATACCTCTTAAGGGTGTTTGTAACACCTTCTTTGTTTTGAGATGCAATTCTGAACACATAATCTTCAACCAAATCATTTGCTTCATAAGCTAAAGCTTTAAATTCTGAAATCCATGGTCGGACGCTCTCCCTTGCACTCTGCTTTGCGTCGGCATACTTCATGAACCGTTCCATTCGCTTCAGATCATCATGGAGTTGGTTGACTTGATCACTCACTCCTTGAAGAAAATTTGCTTCTTCAATCAAGAGTTTGCCAATACTTTCTACCGCAAAGGAAAGAATTGCGTCTGCCATTTAAATTTGAGATCGGTAATAGAAATTCAGGAACTAATGGAATACGTGGAAATAGTACAATATGGCACTAATTTTGCTCAGCCAATCTGATTTCCTTGGTTATATACATTCGATCATCAGAAAACATGCCTTTATTCTTTACTTGAGAAAATACCACCAGCCCTTTTAGCTTGGATGTCTATTCTTCAAATATTTCACTCGTGAACTTTATTCCTTTCTTTACTTCAATTTGTGCCCTCAAATATTTAACTCATGGACTTTATTCCTTCCTTTTACTTTAATATGAATCTCGGAAAACATTGTTGTTGGGATAATTGTATCAAGCTCAAAATAATTACATGTTTCCTTTTTAGTTTAAAGGGTTATGTTTTAGTTGGATTTTAGTAGTTTATTTATTTAAAGTATAGTGTTATTTGTTAGTTTACAGGTGACAATTAATTCTTAGTTCAATTGAGTTTTTTGTGTCTAAATTTTATAAGAATTTTTTATTATGGAAAAATAAAATATTGAGAATCTTGTTTTTATTATTTGATTAATAATATATTGTTAATTTGTGCCTATTTTTCCACACACATTTTTTATGCGTGTCTTTTATGTACAATTTATCTCCTCCCTTATATTTTTATTGCGTTAAATGTTATCTTCTCTCTCTTATAATTTTTCTACATGTTTTTTATCACGAACGTCACACATTGTAAATAGATGCTAACTTCGTTGCGCGTTGATTCTTTGCTCCCTTCAGAGAATTTGTGTTTTCTTTAATCTATTGCTTTGGGCTTTAGTTAGTTTCCCACTGGTTGCTTTATAATCTCAGAAGTGTGGCTTTAGGTTTCTTTATTAAAGCAACCAACAATATTCGTGTTTTTTACTTCAAATTTACTCCAATTCGAAAGTCTCACTTTAAGAGTTGGGGTTGGTTTGGTGCCCAAACAGTGCTAAGTTTTGCTTCAATTTTGTGCCTTTACAAGTTTTGTGCATAATAGGTGATTAAGGTATATGTTACCAAAAGAATAGCAAGTGTTCTTAAATGTTAGGTGTCACAATGTCATGTATTGCGAACCCTCAAATTCACTACAGCATGCCATACAGCTGCACTAACAATTGGTCACAGTATTCAACTAATTACAACTAATTATTAGTTTAAATACCGTATAAGGAGGCAAAACCAGCAAATCTACTCTTGAAAACTTGTAATTTGCTTAGGTAGAGAGTACTTAATTGAACAACAGTGACGGACCTTTTTTCATGTTAAATAAACGTAGACTGGAATTCGAACTCAAAGGCGTAAGGCGGCAAGCCAAACCTCTGGGACGAAGAGACCCCTGCTATGATGTCCTACTTCCAAAGTAAACAGTACGTAAATGTGAAAGAGAAAAAGATGAGATTAGATCATGGGATTTTTGTACTTTCTTATGTGAGCAGTTTGCTCCTACAAGTTTGCTTTTCATAAGGATGATATTATCTTGCCTATTTCTTAAAATTCATCTTATTCATCTCTCGGAAATACGATAACGATAATCTTTCCTAGATACAGAATGAATTGAAAAGATTGTAGCCTTGCAATTCAAGTCAGTATTGAACCTCTGAAACTTTCAAAAATCGTAACTCGCGTCAGGACCATAAGTTGGTATAACACATTCTGCACAAAATTTGGATAGATTTTAGGAATAGGTTTTAGAAATTAAACAGGAATAGAATAAAAAAAATTTAGGGTTCCTTAAACTAAATAAGAGTGGAAATGATAATTTACTTGAAAGTTGAAAATATTTACTCACAAATAAAATAAAGGAAAAACTCACAGTTTTCTCGTGTATTAGGACATAGACAACTAATGAATAGAAGAAATACTACATTTTTGTTATTTATTATTTTATAAATGCACAACATAGTTTTTGGAGTGCTATGTTAGGTTAATTTTCATACAGGCATATATTGTCTGCGAAAAAGCATATGATTTGTCCCTACAAAAATGTAGTAGCCTCTTTAAGCGATCGTTATACTGAACTTCTACTTGGAAGCTCCAAAGTTCGTGGAGCTTTAATTTATCTGAGTAAAGGCTCTGTAATTACATCTCTGCGTACACTATTATAATTATATCAACGGTATTGTCTTTGAATTTTTGGTATTATACACAATTTTAATATTTGTCCATGCAATTGAGCAAAATGTAATGACATAACAAAGCTAACAAATGGAAAGATTCATTCTATTCAATGCATCAGTAATTTATCTTAAGAACAAGTCATTAGATTGACCAAATTATTGAGATTAGACATTTGTTGGTCCTCTCTTTGCTTGCTTTTGAACAGTTTCATTGTAAGGCTTTATTGTTATTTAAATTTCTTAAAGTTATCCCATTTCTTCTATCTAAATGTCAAATTTATTAAAAATTTGATAGCAAAACACAAGGGTATAATAAACTAACGCTCAAAAAGATATACAGTAATGATCTATACACCTTACATTTCGATTTTATATGCTCTACTTTGCTAATATACTATTGAATTATTACATTTCAAGTATTTGTACGAAGGAAGTTGTACAAAAAAAGTAAACCCAAATAAAAAAGGGGTTTTTAACCTCACAATAAAGATTGAAGTGTAATGAAAATGCAGAATATATAAAGTAAATTTAGTCTCAACAACTATGCAAGCATTCTCCAATTTCGATATTAACATATCTCCTATCTACTTTCTTCAATTATCAAATATACACCTTCTTACATCACCGGTAATATTTACGAAATCAAGCATGCATAAACATCCGACATATAATAACAAAATTAAGTACTATTTGCGGCTATATAATTGATTTAACTAATTGATCTATTAGAATCAACCAAGTAATGGTAGCTCTTCTACACAATGCCTCAAAATTTTCAAATAAGGTTCCATGGACCCCTCATTATCCCATATATGTACCTGGTATTTGGAAAAAGCTCTGGAATCAACCCATATCAATTGCTCAATCCTTTCATCAGGGCCACAACATGGCGTCTGCATAGCCTTCATTGTTTTCTTAAATAGAGGATTATGGTATACATTTGTGGCAGCAGTTCTTGCAGCCAAACCTCTGTTAGTCTTGAATTAGGCAATTTGGAGTTCTCAGCTAAGAATGCATATTCAAGGTGCTTGGGTAATTGTTTCAATTCCAACTCAGGTGGCTCTTCGATTGAAGGCTTGAGGTTACCACCCTTTGAAGCTCCAAGTTCCTCATAAACCTTCCTCCTTCTCACAGTCTGTCTAGCATCCAAATGCATTATCTGATAGACAATTTCAGGGTTGGTTGCACTGTTCCCTTCTCCTTGAATGATGCAAGCTTCCAATGGATCATCCAGTGAAATTTCCTGCACAAAAAGGAACGACTCATCATCAATTATATCCATGAAATAACAGCTATCTTCCCTATCTAGAGAATGCTTCATGGTGTCAGGGATTCTAAATACCACTTCTTCATCCTCAACCCTTAGAGTTAATTTTCCAACATGTACATCAATTAAAACTTTAGCAGTTGCTAGGAAAGGGCATCCTAGGATCAAAAGAATCTCTATGTCGCCTTCCATATCTAATATAACAAAATCAACTGGGAAGATGAATTTATCAATTTTTACTAACACATCCTCTATGATTCCCCTAAGATACTTACTTAATCTATCAGCCAATTGTATGCTCATCCTAGTGGTTTTTGGTTCACCCAATCCCAATTTCATAAACATTTCATAAGGCATTAAATTGGTACTAGCACCTAAGTCAGCTAAAGCCTTATCAACAAATAAAGCACCAATATTACAAGGGATAGTAAAATTCCCTGGATTCTTAACTTTCTAGGGTAGTTTATTCCGTAGGACGGCAGAGCATTCCTCGTTCAATGTCACGATGGACAACTCTTCAAGCTTCCTCTTATTCGTTAAAAGGTCCTTCAAGAATTTGGCATACTTGGGTATCTGCGCAAGAGCCTCAACAAAAGATAAGTTAATATGTAATTGCTTAAATAGCTCTAGGAACTTACCGAATTGTGCATCTTGACGATCTTTTTGGAGTCTGCCAAGATACGATATGGTAGGCTTGTACTCTCTGACCTCCTTCTTCTTCGGCCTTTGATCCTCATTGAATTCCTCTTCAGGCCTCACCCCGTCTTTGGTCTGTTTGTCAACAACACCTTCCTCCTTACTCAGCTCTACCTCGGAACCCTTTAGCTCTTTATCACTCCTCAGTATAAATGCCTTGGCTTGTTCCCTTGGATTATTTTCTGTATTGCTTGGGAGTGCACCTTGCTGTCTCTCTGAGATGTTCTTGGCTATCTGGCCAATTTGATTTTCAAGTTTATGAATTGAGACTTGCTGATTGCATAGAGATATCTCCATTCTTTACATACGACTCTCTGAGGAATTGATATATTTTGTCATCAATTCCTCCAAATTTGATTTCTTCTCGTGTGGAGGTTGCTGCTGGTACCCAAGTGGGGGCTGCTGTCTTTGCTGTCCTTGATTTTACCAAGAGAAATTGGGATGATTCCTCCACCCTAGGTTGTATGTAGTGCTGTAAGGATTGTTCTGTTGCCTCGATACATGAATCCGTGGCACCGATCACTTTGCACTCTTGATTGTTATGACCTCTTCCACACAAGCCATACTGCATTAATTGGGATTGTCTTTATGCAACTGTTATCCCATCTATCTTCTTACTCAATGCCTCCACCTAGGCTGCTAGAGTTGTAATTGGATCTACATTACAAAGACCAGCTACTTTATTGCGTCAGGATTGAGCGAATTGCCATTGATAACTGTTCATGACTATCTCTTTGAACAGTTCTTGGGCTTGCTCTGGCGTCTTGCTATTCAGTGTCCCTCCTGCAGCTGCGTCAATTATCTGCCTAGTGGCTGGGTTGAACCCTTTGTAAAATGTCTAAACTTGAAGCTAAGTGGGCAACCCGTGATGTAGACACTTCAGCAAGAGCTCCTTAAATCGCTCCCAAGTGTCATAAAGTGTCTCTGACTCCATCTGGGCAAATGAGGATATGTCATTCCTCATTTTTGCAGTTTTGGCAGGTGAAAAGTACTTTGCCAGAAATTTCTCCGCCATTTGGTCCCGTGTCATCATGGACCCTCTTGGAAGGGAGCTCAACCACTGCTTCGCCCGATTTCTAAGTGAAAAGGGAAATAACCTCAAGCAAATAGCATCATTCGAAACTCCATTTATCTTGAAGGTGTCACAAATCTCCAAGAAATTTGCCATGTGGGCATTCAGATTTTTATCAGGTAAGCCGTTCGAATGGAATGAGCTATTGGACCATTTGGATAATATTCGGCTTGATCTTGAAATTGTTAGCAGCAACTCTTGGCCTAACTATACTAGACTCCGTGCCCATGAGGAGGGGTCTAGCAAAGTCTGACATTGTTCTTTGTCTTTCCTGCTGCTGTGGTGGTGGTGGTTCATTGATTGGGTTGAGCGGATTCTCATCGAACAAAGGATTTTAGATGTGAGCTTGGGGATTATTTTCTTCAGCCATTACCACTTGCTCTCGACATTCTTGGTCAATCTCCTCTACTCTTTGCAAAAGTCTCTCTCTGAGAGCTCGACGGAATGTCCTTTCAATCTCAAAATCAAAGGCTAATAGAGTTGAACTGCTACTCCAGGTCATGCACTAGTTTAAATCCTGTAGTAGCAGTACAAACCAACCAAATTAATAAAGAATTTAACGGATTAAGAAGAAAAATGAAATAATAAAAAATAATAAGAAATGAAAAAATGTAATGACTAGATTAATAAAACTAAGGCTTTCCCAATATTGCCTAGTCTCCGGCAACGGCGCCAAAAAGTTGGTATCTGTTTCGCTTTACTATGAATATTTAGACAAGTGCACCTATCGTTTTCAGTAGTACAATGTATAGGAGTACCGAGTATCAATCCCACAGGCACTATGTAAGTACTAGTACTAACCTTGTTTCTATTATTTAACCTCACAAAGCGAATGACAAATTAATTGGAGATGCAAATTAACTAAACGAATTACCTAATTAAACTACAATCTAGAAGTCAGTAGAGAGAATGGACAAAAGTAGAGGTAAATCTAGATAAAAATATCCTAAATCAAATATGTTAGGACTTTATCTTGATTAATGAATAACTCAATCACTTAGACCTTTAGAATCCCTTAATTAGGTTCAATCTTTCTCAAGTATTAACCCCCTATCCCCTTGGTTGATTGATTAGAATCTCTTCTCAATCAAAACCCCAAAGAGAAGTATTAAGGTTCTATGAATTCTATGGTTTTGGTTATATTTTAATCTAACTGGGGAGACTTATGTGATTCTATCTCTAACAATCCATGAAAGCCTCTTTATTCAAGAGATGATCTAGTCAAATAGGTGATTTCTCAATTTACCTATATGAAATCACTATTGAATCAAAGGATGCATGCAAATCCCAATTCAATAACTAATAAACTCAAGAATAAATCTAAAACAAAATCGGTCTTTTATTAAACAAAGAATAAAATCATAGACATAAGAATTTAGGGTTCATTCCTATCTAAATCATAAACAACTCAATTCATAATTACAAGAATTAATTAACAAAAGACAAGAAAGAAAGAGAAAGCTCATTCTCCTGCAACCCTCTTGAATCCTTCCTTTACATCTTGATAAAATCTTCTTGCTTTGCACCTTTCAAGCCCTTGAGTTGTCCCCCTACTCTTGCTTTTTCCTCTCTACATCTTCTTAGATATGTGCAAAAGAGTGTTTTTGATGTCTTTGGTGCGTGTGTAATGCCTCCCTAAGAGGTAAGGTCCTTCTTTTAAAAGATTCTACCCAAAACAAAGAAAATCGTAAGTTTTCGTGACTGAGTTGGGGCACCATCCATGGCACGGACCACGTCCACAGGATGGAATACGTGACTTTCTGGTCCCATTCCGCGGCGTCATCCGCGCTGCGGGTGGAGTCGTAGATGCGGACCAAAGCTCAATTTTCACTTCTAATGTCAGATTTGATCCTCAAAGACGGTGGAAACTAGCTTTTTCTCAAAACTTGAAAGTTGTAGCCCCTTGCGATAGATTTCCAACACAATAAACATCAAGTCATTTGAAGCTCTGTAGCTCAAGATATAGTTCAAAATACTAGGAACTGAGTCGGAACTGCCTTCACAGTACAGATGTGCTTCAGTAACTTGGAAATTGGACCATCAAAATGCGAGAACTGAACTTGGATGTCTTCATATGAATTGTAGAACCATCGTCTTAGCTTTAAAATGGCTCAAGAAACATCTCAATCCAATATCTCTAAGCTAGAGTTATTGCCAAAATACTGAAATATGTCCAAGCTGCAAATCCATTTCTTTCCCATTCTTGTTCCACCATTGATTCTTTGCACCAATTTGAGGGTTTCTTGACTTCAACTCATCACCAACTTTAAATCATCTTAAAATATCATCCAATTATCATCCAAATTGGTGACGCAATGTGCAAACCCTATGAAAACACAAGAATAATGCAAATAATTATCTTTAACACACGATTTAGCTATTAAACTCAAAAATAAGAAGAAATAGCAAGTAAATAGAGGAAAACTCATGGAAAACCCTATAAACCTAACCTAAAAGTCTACTAAAACTAGTATATTTTAGCACTTATCAATTCCCCCACACTTAAGCCATTGCTTGTCCTCAAGCAATGAACCATACAAAACTCAAACAATGACTTAACAAAGTAAAAGCAAAACATACATCTTCAAGAATAACTTCTCAACAACCGTGGAACACAATTATACAATCATCCATCTTATTTTAAATACTCATCACTATTAAGCAAAGGAGAAAGAATTATACGTCAATTAAACAAGTTTAGTTCCATTTCTCTACTTTATTTGAAATTCATAAGTAAGTAGATCCTATAGCAAACAAGTACAACTATATGCCCATGATTAATTCACTTTTCACAACTAGGGACTTTTACATTATTAAGCTTAGCCTTTACTTAGAACATAAGTTGCCTTTTTAACGCGAAGATCGACATTGGTCAGATGAAGATCCTCAGGTTACTCAGCACTTTCATCTGTCCAAGCTTGCTATGCATACTCATAATTTTAGGCACCTTTTGACACGAAAGTCGACATTGACTAGATGAAGACCCCCAGGTTACTCAGTACTAAAACTAAGCGGAGTAGAATCTAAACTTAATTATCTCTTTCTTTTTTTTTCTTTTTTTTCTTCTTCTTTTTTTTTCAAAATTTTCTTCAACTCATTTAGTCCCTTTTCCCTAACACATTACCAATCATAAGCATAAGCTATACCTAAAAAGCTAATTCACTACTTAACTCATGAAGAAAAACAAATAAAGCAGAAAAAACTTCACTAAACTCACAAAAAATTTAAGCATAATCCAATCTACTTTACATAATATACTTTCTTCAAATAAAACTTCATACTCACATAATTACATCCCCAGTTCAATTAAGAAGACAATCGTAAAAAATGTATATAATTACTCTACTTGGGCAAGGAAAATTAAAAACTAACAACTTGGATATAGTAGTACTCATAAAACTTAAGATAAAATATTAACTAACTCAAATAAGGTGGACAATTTCTAAAAAAATTTGACAGAGTTTCCCCTAAAATAGGGCCAACCCCCTATTAACACAAAATTCAGCAATACCAACGAATCCTAACAACAAATTTTTTCCAATATTATCCAACAAGTAGCACACACCACGATACAATTTAACCTTCTCCCCCATACTTAATCCACACATTGTCCTCAATGTGTGAGAAAGAAATGAAAAAGAAGGAAAAATAAAAATAGAAGAATAAGAACCAATACTCCCCTTACGTAATGGTAGCCACTTCATAGTACGATTCAGCTCCAGGCAAGAGATTCAGAATTGAACAAACTGCTGTAGCTGCACTATAAACATAAAAATACTATATCATTCAAGTTATTTATAAATGTCAAAGTATCCTATATAAACATAAAAATAACTAAAAAATGATAAAATAATGAAATAAACGTTGAGTTGCCTCCCAACAAGCACTTATTTAACGTCATTAGTTCTACACCATCAAGTGATATCACGTAACCCTTTGATGAAAAATGTCTCCAGCCCATTCTTTCTTCTTTTTAGGCCATTGGATTTCAATCATCGGATGTCTATTATATTCAGCCCTCCGCAACTTATCACTTTTTAGCTCTGACAGTGGTAGAACCATGATAGGGTGGCATTTTTTCATTGTGGTCTTCATCTCATATTCCTTTAGTCTCTTCTTACATGTTATGATATCATTAACAACTCCATAGTAAGAAGGAACTTGCAAAATATTAGTACCACAAAGAATATTTATGTATAAAGGCTTAAAATTATAGACATGAGGTGCCTCCTGTAGAATGGAAATAGTAATTGGAAGTGATGACTCTCCTAATTCTATTGGTTCACTAGGTAACTCATCTTCATCTACAACTCGTACCTCATTCACTTGTTCTTCTTTAGCCCACTCATGTTCTTCCCTTCTAATCACCATTAGAGGTTCACTTAATTGATCACCGACAATCATTATGAATCACTTCTACTTGTCCACTAGGATTAAACTCATTGTCACTCGATAGCTCATATGGATTCCTAGTATTCATAGCTAGCAGTGATTTGTCCTATGAGACTCTGAACAGTTTTGGTGATAGCAATTAGTTGCTCTCTCGATTTCTCAATTTCAGCCTTCTATTTTATCCATCTTATCATTTGATGCTTTCACAAAATTCACAATGGCCAATTCTAGCTCAAGATTAGACTCTGTAGGGGGAGATGATTCAAACATATACCTTCTACTCTATCATGGGCTAACTCCCAAGTATGTTGTGGTTAGCTCTCATGCTCCCTCCATCCATAAGATAGATGATCCCGCTACCCTCGAGTTATAGGTATTGCGGTAAGGGTCATAAGAAAGTGGACAGTCGTTAGTGTTATCATAATGTACCTGTCTCCTATAAGAGCACACATAAGAGCTATGGATTCTTCCACAACAAATACAAATAATAACACTAGATTGGAAAAAAAGAAAAACCGCTTCCAAATTACTTATTATTTTTATGAACAATATCATCCATTAGCCTCTCAAGAGTATATAGTTTATCCGTACCTGTAAGCTCCGCGTTGTTACCTTGTTCATTAGGCCACTTGTAAAAATACTCCGCTATCCTTAATGACAGTTGTAAAGTTGAGATCCTAAAAAATACCAACTACAAAAGCAAAAATCAAAGAAAAATTTAGAAACAAAATAACAAGAATGAACATAAAAGGACACAATAAATGGTTAGAGTAATAAAAATACAACGTTCCTAATATTTTAATTCCCGGCAACGGCGCCAAAAACTTAGTATCCTTTGGCAACACTGTGGATACTATAGGCAAGTGTACCTATCATTTCGTAGTATAGCGTGTAAGGAGTACTGAGTGTTGTACCCACAGGGACTTAGCAAGTACTAGTAATTACCCACAATTTATTATCTAGTCTAATTGATACGATAGATCGGAACAATAACAAACTAATATAAGTAAATTAATGAACGAGAATGTTAACAAATCAAACGCAGATAATTGAAAAAGAAGAGAATGCAGTAGTTTCTAACGTAAGACTTGGAATTGGAATCCCTCTAACCTTGATTATTAGCTTCAATTCGTGCCCAATGGATTATTCAATCTTAATTGACCCTAAAATCCCTTTATTAAGTTGCAATCTTTCTCAAGCTTACAACTCTTATCCCTAGGTTGATTGATTGGAATCTCTTCCCAACTCAAAACTCCTAAAAGATGCAATAGAATCAATAGATTTTATCACACGAATGGATTCACACCTAAATAGGAGAATTTATGAAATTTTATTTCTAGCAATTCATGCAAGTTCTTTCACTCGAGAGTTGTTCTATATCAATTGAGTGATTTCTCAATTACCCAACCAATATAATCGTCAAGATTGAATTCGTGCACAAAAATCCAATCCAGTTTGTCAATAAACTCCCAAGTAAATCAATTAAAGAAAAGATTTTTTTTCCATTAAAACAATGAATCAAAACATCATAAACAGAGGTTAGGGTTCAACCCTTCCAAGTCTTAAACAAGTCTACTCCATAATCAAAGGAGAAAGTTCAACAAGCATTAAAGAAAATAATGAAAAACTTATTCTCATGTAGTGTTTCTTCACTCTTCTTTGTTGCAGAAATTTCCCTTGTGCTGCTGTACTTTTTCTTCCCTATCTAATTCTTGAGTTTTCTTCCCTATCTAATTCTTGAGTTTTCTTCCCTTGCATTCCTCGTCCATTCTCCCCCTTTTTGCCCTAAAAGAGCCCTTTTTATTCCCTAGTTTGTTCTCCCCCAAACTTAGGTTCATTCCTCCAAATTTCGCTTTGAAAACATACTGAAATTGTAGGGATACGTCACTCATTCGCGGCCTCATCTGCGGAGCGATATCACTCGCGATGTCATCCGCGGCGCGAGTGACACCGTGGATGCCGACAGAACCAACAATCTCCACCGGTCATGCCACTGTCCCCACCCGCGACTTTCATCCGCTCATCCGCGGCGCGGATGGGAACAGAATCCTCGATTCCCTTCAGCCTGTGTTTTGTACTCATGAGCTCTCTTCCCCATTTCAACGTACACTCAACCATCCTTTGGTATTCGGCAGAAGAAGGTGAAAATCCTATAAAAGCATGGAAAACAAGCCAAATGAGTAGCTCTCTTGTCAAACTTACTTAAGAATCCAAAAGAAAGAAAAACCACAATTATTAAGTAAAACTTGTAACGAACAACGCGTAAATCCTAGCTTAAACACGCCTAAAAATCTAGTCACTTCGACCATTATCAGTATCCAACAAACTTATTCTTGAAAACTAGTAATTTGCTAAGTGACAGAGGATAATGGTCAATGTTGGAGGACCCTTTTTTCATGTTAAATAAATGTAGACTGGAATTGGAACTCAAAGGCAGAAGGTGGTAAAAATAAAAGAGAAAAAATGAGACTAGATGATGACAATTTGGTACTTTCTTGTGGGAACCTTTTGCTCCTATAAGCTTGTAAAGTGCACATTTCTTAAAATCCATCTTGCTCATTTTTTAGAAATACGACATTGATAATCTTTCCATTTATTGAATGAATCGAAAAGATTATACGTATCCAATTTAACTCAATATTGAATCTCTGAAACTGGCAATCATTACTCAAGTCAAAACTAAATTAACATAAAAGATTTTGCACAAAATCCAATGCAAATAACCAGGACAAATAATATGGGGAAAGAATATGGTTTTCCTTTCACAAGCTTTTTTTTTCTATCATCCTTTTACAAGCTTAAAATTCACAATTATGATATGAATCAAAACTTGTAGGAGAAGTTCAATGAACACTACTACAGAATTGGTCACTAACCAAAATTACAAAACAATAATAGTGTTCTATATGTCCTCCCAGGTACCCAATATCATAAGCCTAAAAGGATTTTATGAACCGTTTTACTTCTCCAAATTGAAAAAGTGTTAACAGTAGTAGCCACCTAAGAACACTGCTTTATTCAAGAAGAAAGTATGTCAGTGCACCAAGTCCCAAAGCAAAAGTGGTCAAATGGTACTAAAAAACATAAGTTTTGCAATCCAAAAATTCAAACAAGGAGTATTCAAGTGGGAAAATTATAGATGTATAATACTATGATTATTCCACTGATACCAGTAGTAAAAGGAATTAAATTGTTGTATCAAGTGCAACTAGAAAAGACTCAATACTAAAAGACCAAAAAAGTTTCATACCTGCGGTTTTGCAGTTACAACACTCAAGATATTAAATTGCAAATTGTGTTCTTTTGTTTTTGTTTAATAGAAAGAGACAAACGATACCACTTGGTGCTCTACAATTGCACAAGACAGCAAGTCCCAACCCTGACCTTAAAACTACAAAAAACCAATGGTGCATAGCGTCTCATCCTGCAGCACTTTCTAATGAGGATACAGTCGAAACAAGCATTAACATTGAGAGATTTTAGGCACAACCTAAAATATTAACTCTTCATGCACTTTAATGTGGGTTGGCAGTACATTTGGCATTTGAGCAAATGAAACACCATTGGTAAAGATGAGTGACTCGAAGAAGTTGTCACTCGTTTGTTGATGAACTACTGAGTGCTCTTTCCTTTACTGCTTTTGGTCTTCCTTCCCTTCTGGAGGTTTGCTCTCAAATTTGGATTAGTAATGACTCTTATTTGTCTAGTTCGAATACCACTTTCACTGTCAACCACTTCCTTGAGCCGTCTTCTTGTGTTTATGGAACCATCAACAGTAACAGGTCTTGGAATAACCTTACATCGAGCATGTCTATTATGACATGGACTTTGCTTTATCATACTAAAAAGCGATTCTTCTTTTGTCTTTTTTTTACTTCCAATCATTTGATCATTATCTGAACCCAAATATATAACAATTAAATAGAATAAACATTGGTATTCAACTGGTAGCCTTAGCCAAAAAGACGGTTGGACAGCAAGTTGGCAGCAAGTTGACAGTCAGATGTAAACAGCTATAAGTGTAAAACATCTACTCCTAACATCCCAAGGTAGGGGCTCTTTTCAGGAAGTGAACCTTTTAAGGTCTGGAATTTCATATGTCCAACTTGAGCAGGACAACGTAAAGGTCTTTTTTTTGTGTCGTTTGAGAGATTTACAGATTCCATAAGAACATTTTAAAGGTAGAATGTACTTCTAGAAAAATGGGAATAATGAATGGAAGTTGTAGACAATCGAACTCTTATACTGGAACAACTCAGATAGAAAGATGTCTCATTTCTTTGAGACATAGTGGTTGGAAAAAGCATATGGCATTCCATGAAAAATTATTACTCTTAGTCCATTTTCTGTCTTCCAAAATTTAAA